>RDEW01000002.1:1370241-1401583 GCA_011109175.1 Dicyema japonicum
TCTAGCGAATCGACCTGCGTTTTTTCGACAAGAAAGGGCATGATGTCCATAGCAGTCGACCTTCCGGCCGCATCGGCACTCATGGGGTTGACAAACTTTCAATCCAAGTCTGATGGAGACTCCGGTGCGGACCGATTCATCGTCTAGGTGAGTTCCCACGTTTCCAATGGGTAGGGCATTGATCCAAGCCCCGATCCACTCGGATCTTGCAGTTAAAAGACAGGCTCGTCGGTTTTGGTTAGATATTTTCAAAAGCCTCTCGTATTTATCCTCGCAAACAGACTCATAAAGGTCACTCTGCCCGAGTTGTTTGACTTTAGGGTGTACCAAATCTTCGATCTTTGACGACTCTAATGGGAGCTGGGGAATCATCATGATCAAATTCTGATTGGAGTCCAATGAGGATTGATATGCCGGGTGTGCTAAATCAGATGGTGAGAGAATTCCGAGTCCACCAAAGCGAACGGGCAAGGTTGCTTGTTCCCATCCCTGTTCGTCGAATTCGACATTAGTAATACGTTCGGTCGTAGACCGGAATAGGGAGTCAATCGCCCGAGTTGTTGCATTTTCAGGTAACATGGAGCTCCTCGAAGGACGTAATTTAATTTCTGCGTTTTTCATGAGAAAAAGAGAGGTATGTGCATCCAGCATCCCAAGGCGTAAAAAAGTTTTTCTTAGTTGCTGTTCTTTAGCCAACAGAGTGTCGTTAATTCCAGTTTCAGCCATAGGGCATCCAAGTATTTCCAAATGATCCGGCTCGATTTCCGATATTTTAGGAATAATCCCCCGAAACATTAATAGGATCCGATTCCATTCATATCGGGAGAATCCATAATTAACAATTTCGCATTTGGATGCGTTTAGCTTTAAACCAAGCGTATCCAATTGGGTTAGTAATCTCTGTAGACAGTCATATACATTGTTAGGATGACCTCCCAGGGTGCAATCATCCAAATACCACACGTTCAACGGAGTAGTAAGGCATCTCATGACACGGTCGACACCGAGGCAGAACAATGCCGGTCCTAGTAGGGTCTCCTTGCTGAACCCCACACGACGAGGGAATGAAGTATTTCCCATGTACAAGACTGGACGGTTTTCCATACGAACAATGAACATAATTATATATAGACGGGTAATGGGTAAGACAATCTTCCAAAATTACATCGCGTCGTATGGTATTGAAGGCGTTTTTTATGTCAATCTTGAGGACCACACAGGGCATGTTCGTTCTGTTTCCAGTGAACATCCGAACGGCATGAACCGCCGCATCACATCCACCAGGAGTACCGACCCCTACTTGGGTTGGTCGCATTTGTTTGACAAGCATCGGAAGGATTGCTCTGCTAGTAAGTTTAGAAGCCAATCGACGAAAAACAAACCCAACAGCAATAGGACGAATTCCTCCTCCACATTTATCAAAGGCAATTAACTTGGCGGAAAACATAATATGACGGATTGCTTCTGGTAATCTTCCGGAAAGCATTCTGTTGATTAACCTCGTTATAGCTGATAATAGCCGAACACCAGAGTTCCCCGTATTCTGATCAATTAAGTCTTTTAGGTGTCCTGGACGGAGTCCGTCAAGTCCCCCACTGCTGCTTGGGGCGAATGAGAGGATCGCATCTTTCACGTCCCCCTCAGAAATAATCAGACTAGGTAATTCTCCAGAGCAAGTAGGGATCTGTTCGTCCACTGGCGGACCAGGATGTCGTTCAACCAGTGCATCGTAGGAGTGTTCAGTTGGCTCAATTAGACGGTTATGCTCTTCTAGAGTCCTCACGGCGGCCCGGACTCCACCTTCAGATAGTTTGCGATGTATCGCTCTTCCCAATCTTTGTGTTTCTGAGGCATGGTTCTCGTGGTTTGAGGGCTTGAAGGTATATTCTCGGGAGTCACTGAACAAATTTCCAGAAGAAAACAAGCAAATATTTTCTTTTACAATAGACTTGAGCGATTCCTGATCTTTCCTATTCTGACAGGGCATACATAGCGTGTATGGTGCAAAGTAGAATAATCGTGCAAGCAGCAGTGGGGGACTTGACGGCCCCAAGACGGTCTCTTTCCTTAGAGCACTTGGGTGTCTATTGACCAAAGCCTCGAGGGAGCGTCGAGAAACCGAGTGGCTTTTCCAAAGGATATCCCTGGCAGTAGTCAGAGGTAACAGCCACTCGATCATATCCGCTGGACTTTAGAACGATTTTATTGTTATAAATAGATGTTATTAATATGTTAAAAAAAAAAATTTCCAAAAAATTATCCATATTTACAAAAACATTTAAAGGAGATTTATTTTGCCAAAAATTCTCTAAGGTAGTAAAACCATCGAAACCAGTGATTCCCAACCTTTTTGAGAACACGGAACCCTATCAACATTTTTCATTTTAAACGGAACCCTTATATAGTTTTTAACAATTATCAGTATTTTACTAATATTAAAAAATAAAATGCTAGTTAGTGAGATGATTGAAGCTGATGTCACTTGCAAAGCTCTATAATATTTGGCCTTGTCCTTGAAGGGATAAACGCAGGTCTTCTTCCACATACAGTAGGTTCGCGCGTTTTTATGCTTTATATTTGTTAATGCAGAAAATCCACTTTCACAGAGATAAGTCGTTGAAAACTGAACCAAAACTCTTAAAGCTTTGTTTGTCAGAATATGATATTCTTTTTTTACAATCAGACAAAACAAATCAAGCTGCAAATATTTCATTTTAACGTTCTGTAACTTGAAACAAACGCAAGTTCTTGCTACTTTTTTTAATGATAGCTCGTTTCCAGTTATTTTGTACTCAGTAAAAGGATTCTTCACTAATCATAGAGTTCAACTGATGTGGGAGCTCGATGATTTCTGAATCGTCGTCTCAAAAATTAAAAGCCGGACAACTTGCTGCCTTGAAAATAATAAATAATAAAACTGTGGATAACGTATTGAATGTTAAAGAACACCTAAGGTGGAGAGTGAAGTCATTTCTGCAGTGGGCAATAAAAACCGGCTGTCCGCTTTCACTCTCTATATCTGACTATCTAGAAAATGCGGGAAATTTATGGAGAATGAGAACGTCCCCGTTTCTATTAATTCTATTGGATCTTCGAGGACCCCGAACGAGAGCCAGAACCCGGAAAACCAGGATCACTTAGTTAGTAGTTAACTTTTAACTTTTTATAATCCGGTGATCTTGGGGTAAAAAAAGCTGATATGGGTGGAAAATAATTATTCGTACATGTAAATAGTGACTCCAAATGGTCTACAATTTGTGGAATAATAAAATTTCTTTCTTGCATATGAGAGAACATTTCCAAGTTTCCATTCGTGATATGTAATTTCCATATTTGTATTTTTTCAGAAAAGCAGCTATTTTGTCCGCACAATTCAATAGATTTTCGTTTCTTTTTTGAATGCTGCGATTGAGAACATTGAATTCATGAAAAATATCGGTCAGGTATGCTAATTTGCAACACCAACATTCATCATTGAGACATTCAATAAAGTCATATATCACCTATCATCATTGAGATATTCAATAAAGTCGTATACCCCACAATTCGTGTTTTAGTTCATAGAAACGAATTAACATGTCTCCCTCTGAGAGCCATCTTACTTCAGTATGCAAAATCAAAACTAAATGTTCTGCATTTTCACAAAGTTTCGAGAACTCGCAATTTCAACCTCATTTTGATGTAATTAATTAGTTTACAACCATGTCCAAAGCACATTTAACTTTATGCCCAATAGTTTTTGCGATCAATACCTCACGATGAAGAAAACAATGCGTGTGAATAATGTTCAGATTCCCATAATTGTCTAGTGGTGTAATGATGGTTGGTTTTTCCCAGTCTGAAAAAGTCATTCCCATGGACGCGTCCACAGAATATTTAATAAATGGAGTTCGAGAAAGTGTGGATTTGCCTGTTCATGGCCATTTTAATGCCCAAGTCAATTACAGTAACGGTCCTCAACAGACCAGCTCAACTTTGTGTTCTCTGAATGCTATCTGCGACTCTATTGACTCTTCTAATCCCGGAGAATGGATCTCATCTCTTTTAACTTGTGTCAAAGACCGCCTCAAACGAGTACCTAGAGGAGGGTGGCCATTCATAGCCAATTATTTTAATTCTAAATTTGGAAAAAAGAAATCCGTTTATGAGTTGAAGAGACTTGTCTCCTGTCATCAGAATAATAGTACAATACCTAAAATTGGAATTAAAATGGATAAGGCACCTGATTTGGCATTATACAATAAAACCTTTGAAGAATTATTGAGTCAGATTGATGCAAATAGTTCAAAGAAAATCGATGAAAGGCGTCAAACAAGGAAGATTCCTTTCCAGTTTGTAAATGACAATTTAATTGAAATGCTAAATAAATCTTTAATCGAATATACATCGAATAACATACCTTCAAGTATTGAAGACATTTCATGTTTGATATACTCTGCTCAGTGTGTATATCAACAAATCACAATGAAGGAACCTTTCAAATCGAACTGGAGGCAAAGAATACAAAAGAAGATTGAAATTTTAGCTGAAAATAATCTAGTAATATCAAATTTCTTTATGTCTACTATTACAGGCGAGGAAAAGAAAAAAGCAGTCGACATTCTGTGTTCCTACAATTACAAAAAATGCAAAAGGGGTGAATTTGAAAGGATATCAACCGCAATAAATGACCAAATTAGAATTTTAAACAAAAAGTTGTCGATTGCAGACTCGAGGCGACAATATGGAACTGATAATCGAAATTTTGAGTTGAACAGAAGGTCATTCTATAGAAAACTAAAGTCAGATTCTGACATTGAGTGCATTGATGGCTTTGACACATCCGAATGCTTTAAATTTTGGACAGAGGTTTGGGAAAAAAGGGATAAAAATGATTTGAGTTTTGGAATGAACAAGAGAATAACGGGAGTTGAACAGCAAGAATCTGATATAAACGATAATTTTATATCAAATTTAATTGAGTACCTCCCAAATTGGAAGGCCCCCGGAGTTGATTGCGTATATAACTTCTTTATCAAGAAGTTGGATTCTCTTCATCAATATTTATTTAAAGAGATCAGAGATATCATTAGTGGGAAAAGTCAACCGAAAAGATGGTTTTATACGGGGATTACATACCTAATCCCAAAGAAGAAGAACTCTGTTGACCCTAAGGATCTTAGACCGATTACATGTATGCCGTGCTTATACAAGCTGGTTACGAAATGTGTAAACGAAAAAATTGCACAATATGCTGAAACTTATGATTTAATTACTGAGTATCAGCTTGGGACAAAACGACACTGTCAAGGAGCAAAGGAATTGGCACTTTTAAACAGATGTGTTAACAAAGCCCATGAAAACAAACTATTCTGTGCATGGATTGATGTTAGAAAAGCGTTTGATTCAGTGAGTCACGAGTATCTTGTTAAAATCCTGGAAAACTCGGGACTACCAGAATGGATAACCAAGTTTGTAATATCAATAATTCCAAACTGGCGTGTGTCATTAAGATTGGGGAAAAAGATATTGGGAACGATTAATATTGAACGTGGAATACTCCAAGGTGACTCTCTATCACCTCAATTATTTGTATTTGTTTTGGATCCACTAAGCAGAATGTTGTCTGCAAAATATCCGAGCATGTCTATCAATACTGCTGAATCTAATTCTTTTACTTTTTCTGCGAATCATTTCTTATTCATCGATGATTTGAAACTTTTGGCAAAAGAGGAAGGGACACTGGCATGCATGATGAAAGATGTGAATGCTTACTTTAAATTGTCCGGCTTAGAAAAGAATTTTGAAAAGTCCGCAACAAATAGTTATTTACTATCGAATGATGCTAAACTAATGGATGGAGTGGATAGTTATCGCTATTTGGGGGTGTTAGAAGACAATTCCAGCAAAGTAGTTAAAGAAGTTGTACTTAAAAATATCAAAGAGGAGGTGCAAGATCGTATTGAAAAACTGTCAAAAACGAAATTGAATTCGGTCAATTTGTTTAAAGCCATAAATGAACATGCTCTATCCCTTTTTAATTATTATATTGGTCTTCTCGAGATGGAACCCGGTGAATATGAGGAATTTGATAGATTAGTCAGAAAATTACTTATGCGTTTGGGTATTCATATGAAACCGGCTTCCAAGGAAAGATTATACTTACCAAGGAGTACGCTGGGAAGAGGGCTGATATCAGTTACTTTTAAGTCAGAAAAAATGCTACTTGAGTTTAAAACAAGCCTTGAAAGGCGGAAAAAGATTTCTCTGAGAAAAGCTGGAATTCTGTGGGCCGAACAGCTAAGAAAAACACATATGGCCACAATCACAGAATTCCTGCGGGTAAAATACCAAATGGGCCCAACCATAGACATTGTGGAGAATCTAAAGAGTTCACAGATTAACTCTCTCCTGTCTATCATCAAAAAGAAAAGCCTACATTCAATATTATTTGAATCACTTGAGAATGATACATTTGACATAAAATCATCGTCTACATGGATCACAAATGGAAATATTTCTCCCAAGTCTGAAGCGATGTTCTTTCTTTTGCAAGATAGGAATATCTTTTTCCGGGATCTTGGTCTAAAATGTCCACATTGTAATTCCTCGAAAAAAACTGTCGATCATTTGGCTACGAGGTGTAACAGAATGCTAAACTCAGACTATACAAGACGACACAATGAAATAGTTAAATGCATTCACATGCATTTATCTAGAAAATTTGGATTTAAAAAATCCAAAAAATTGAAGTCACATTCTATTCAAAGCATCATCACAAATCAGCATGCCGAGATCCGAGTTGATACGACCATTCCAACGGAGTCCAAAGTCCAATATAACAAGCCTGACATTTTCTTGTACGATAAGAAAATGAACCAAATATGGCTAATTGAAATTGGAGTAACATCAATGGACAATCTCAAGGCTGTCGAAGTTGAAAAACTACATAAATACGACATTCTTGCGAGTGAACTAGAGATCATTTACAAAGCCAAAGTAAAGATACTCCCAATTGTTCTTACCTGGGATGGAATTGTCTCCAGGTATTTCAAATCATACATGGACATCATTGGAATTACGACCATCACCCGAGCGTACATCCAAACGATTGCGCTGAAGAAGACTTTAGAGAGCATGCTTGTAGAATATAAACACGGGTTTGAACAAATAACGATGGCGATTAACAATAATTGGGAAATGATGAAGAATCCTTTTACTGGATGCAATTTGGGAAAGAAGCGACGCGACACTGATAAAGAGTTGGATGATCCAGAAAATAGGAAGGGAAGCGGAGATACTACCAAGAGAGTCCCGGTGGGTGCTGGCCTGGTCGGAGAGACCAGAAGTTGATACATTAATTAGATGATATGACTATTGTTTGTTTTGTTTTAACGGTTCAATAATGTTCAGATTCTTATTTTTCGCAATAGAAACAAAGCCTTTAAATTGCCTAGTCATTGCTGGAGCACCATCAGTGCAGATACCCACACATACATTCCAATCCAACTTTATATCCTCAAAATATGAATTTATAAGATTCAAAATGTCATATCCCTTTGTTGTTCCGAGAAACTCTTTGAGCAAAGAAAATCTTCAACAATGGATTCATCGAAAACAATGAATTGCATTCTTCCTGTAATGTCTGAGATTTTATCCACTTGAAGATCAAAAAACACAGATTTTTTTATTCGTCGAACCAAAGTGGTTGCAATGTCATCAGACATATCCTTGATGCGTCCGCTCACAAATTATTAGAAATAGGAATTAAGTCGAGCTCAGCGACAGCAATTTCTCGGAACATTATCTTCACTACTTCTTTGCATACAGGCAAAATAACAGTTTCGGAAAGGCAAAAACATATTTTTAGCGGTAATCTCAGCAACAGCATAACTAGCATGCACCGTTTTTTCGTTTATTTTGAATTTTTTGTAAAATGGGATGCTTTAACTTTTGAAAAAAGAATTAAAAAAAATTTTGAACTTCGCGGAACCCAGTTTGGGAACATCTGATATAAACAATAATACATCGATCAACATTTAAAAGGAAAAAAAACATCAGACTGTATGTCAAAAAAGTATAGAGACCTTTCAAATTTTTATATAAACAATTCTATTTAATTTTTTAGAAGAAAAAAATTTATTACGAAACAAGAAAATCAAAATAATCAAGCTGATAGAATGGAATAGTTGTTTCTTTTGATAACTGCCAGAAAAATCCTTTGGAACAACCATTCTTTTCCCGACGCTCATTACTAACTTTCGAAATCATTGACCCAAGCGATTTTATAAAAGAGATCGTATTGGGCCCGAAGAATCCACTCGTCTCGACAACAGTGAGCTGAACATGGAATCATTGGAGAAGCTGTCGTTTTTTTTTATCTTGAATTTCTCAAAAGTCCAAATAGCGTCCCAGCTTTCAACGCGGAACCAGCATGTCTCGACTGGGAAAATGCACAATCAAGCATTTCCTTCAAGAGAAGGGGAAGACAGTTACCCCGTCTGGGCGCTTTCCATCTCCACAATCCAGGCCCACAAGTTCCAGAGACGACGGTAATCCATTCTCTTCTAGAGAGCGCTTCACAACCTCGTCGATGGCTGTATGCCTTGGGAACTGGCTTCTGACGTATGAGAGCGAGCAAAGTCTTTTGCAGTCCACAACAGATGCACGACGGCATGATGCTGGCACATCTCAAGACGAATAGAAATCCCAATCCGGAAGGCGTCTTGTTCCAGAAAGAAACCAATTGACGATGATGGGAACGTGTTCAGTCAAGCACCGCTATGACCATTCTTTACCCATGTACGATGTCCTCTGTCTCTTTTGAAACCTCTACGTTTTGACAACAAATCACCTATTTGAATGTATTAGCATAACGTTCGTCTACAATAAAAAATAATATGTCACAGTCCATAGATCGCCGTTAAACCTACGGACTGTGACAAGCTATAATTTAAAAAAAATATAACGTGTCTGAATGGGTTTAGTGAGTCTCGACAAAGAAACACTTGAAAAAATAAAGAATTCAAGACTCAATCCAAGTCAAATTGGGACAGAAGATCTTAAATCTAGAGTGAAAAAGTTTAGGCTAAATCAATTAGCTAAATCTTTAATTTTAAAGATGATGTTCCTTATTTAATCAGAAATCAAACTAAATTGAAATTTTTTGCAAGGAGAGGAAGAGCTTAAGTTGAAGAAATAGCCAAATTATTCCAAACTATGTTCAGACGTATCGACCCTCTATTGAATTTACATACAGACAAAGAAAACGAATTCTTTAATGGAAATATGGAGAAGTTAGGCCAAAAATAAGGTAGAACAATTAAAGGCCGTCAACGATGAATTACTGGAATGGAAGGATCTGAGAAAAAAAAGATTTTGCTGGAAGCAGATAGGATGGAACAAAATCGTAAATGGAAATACGATGAAGATGCCTTTAAAACTGGCAGCATAAGACTAAGGTATCTTATAGTTATTAAAAATTATTTAGACAAAATAATGATGCCATTACAAAACAATTCCCGTTATATGATGGATTGGAACTTGGAAAGTGAGTCGGGTAAACGTTTGAAAGGGATACATATTTCACGTTTATTTAAAATCGGATATGATTGATTAATTTAATAAAAAAGATTTAAAATTAATTTTTATTTTCTATTTTTATCATTAGGGTTATGGGATAGGGTTAGATTCAGGTTTATGATTAGGGTTATGGGATAGGGTTAGATTCAGGTTTATGATTAGGGTTATGGTGATTCGTTAGACGATCGGAAGGTAGATTCGTTAGACGTACTAATTTGGCTGTTAGGGAATTGATCTTGTACAAATTGGATATTTAAACTCCATAAGCCCATGAGGCACAAGCATACTCAACCGTCGGTTTTAAAAGTTGATTGTACAGCGCATTCCCGTGACGGCCTGGACTTTAAGAACGATTTCATTATATTCAGTTTTTTTAAACCTTATGTCATAACGTTCTTCATATGTTGAGAGAATGTCATCAAAGAGTCGAAATTCACTCCCAGAATAGTTGGATGAATCTGTAAAGGTAGAGAGTCTCCATATATGCTCAAATCCAGTTTATATTTTTCTATTCTGTCTGTGTAAAGATAGTATACGTTGATTTAACCCTGGATCTGGAAAGACAATTCAAATTCGACCAGGCTCTCAGGTCATCAATATGTGACTGAAGCTCTGATTTTGCCATATCCACGTATTTGCTCCTGCTAGAGATAATTAAGTCGTCAGCATATGTATGAAGCATTGAATCTGGTCCTCTAGGGCAGGGTCGTTTAGGAATAAATTGAATAGCGCCGGAAAAAAGGGCGATCCTTGAGAGACATCATTTGGTAGAAGACGGGACCTCGATCTTGCATGGCCTATACAGACACGTCATCTTTTTCTGAAAAGAAAATTGGCTATCCATCTTTTCAAGTCCGGCTGAATGGTGATGTCAAAAAGCTTTTTCGTGAGTAGTGTTTTCGCGACAGAATCTATGGTTACTGTTAGAGTTCAGAGTTTTTAGTGTTAGGGTTTTTTGTTAATTAGAAATTACTCAAGCATCATTCGATTAAATTTAAATCTTATTTATTAATTTAAATATATATTTTATTACAGTTATTTTTGTATAGAGAACCATAAAATAAATAGCGACGCCATGTGGTGCTGCGTGGTTAACTAGTTGAAGTTTTCTGCTTGCTTGTCGGTTCCTCCGCTCTTCCTATTAGAGTGGAGTAATGTGATCCACTTGTCTAGGTGACGCCCAGTGCCAGGCCGGCACGAAAAAGGATCATTTGCTCTTCTCCACTCCACTGGAGGGGTTTCCACAACTGCATGTAATGGACGTCTTACCTTTTATGCTGATTCCGGATTGACTCTGTTTCTGTAGAAGTGGAAACTGGATATATCTAATTAGTTGCTTATTTTAACTTCTTTCTCGGTGTATCCGGGGTTAATAAATTAATTAAAAAAAGTGTTTAGGTCTCGGACTAAAGTGGCTTAGGTCACGGGTTCGATTCTCACTTCCACTTCCCATTCCAATTTTGCAAACTATGAGTATCGCTACGCTGGGCAATTAATAACATAATTGATCTTTTTCAATAGATTGTCAAAATTAGAGTAAATTGTGTACTTTTTGAATCCATGATTTTTATGAAGCTCCGGGTATTTTAATTTTTTACAAGTTTTAGTTTAGGATTTCTGTTCTTGAACTGAAATAAAAGCGATTCTGCATTCATTAATATTGCATTGACTTTCCTTCTTGAGTTAGTTTCGACTGGAAACTTTTGGGAGACGCAGTAGCCAAAAGGTCAAAATTTCCGGATTTTTTCCAAATTGGACCTAGTACCCAAACCAATTGATCCCTACATTCGTATCCGGGTCTACACGGGACTTTGTTATCCAGGCCATTGATCCCTACAGGACGGCTTGGGACCACTGTGGAAGAACGTACTGGGTAAAGGACCATCAAGGGGAGAACTAACTGGAGATAGGCTTACTGGCTTTGTACCTACAACGTTCTGGAGATGAAATTAGGATGTGTAACAGCCTAGACCAGAATATGGATGGCTAACAAGAAAGGGGGTACCGGGATGAACAGTCCAGGCCAACTGGCGGACTTGGTAGTACCTATTTCGTAACCTGTTGATTAATTAATTTTTCATTTTTTTCATTTCCGAATTTGCTATAAAGTAACCTTATATCTCGGTTTTTTCCTTGGGGATTTAACATCTCTACTTTACTTCGGAATTTTACTTTTCTATTTTCCTTGGGGATTTAACTTCTCTCTATTTTGTTTCTCTTTAGACATAACTTAGTGGTTGTTAATGTTTTCAGATGATAAATTTGTCTTATCAACCCGGACAGTTCTTATGACCAACGACAATTATTAATAGGTTTCATGATTTCTGAAGAAAAAAGACAATTCTATCGTTTGTGTTAAATCCTCAAAACTCTAAAATGAGTAATTTGAGTTTAATTCGATTCGACATTGATCCTGCGAACTTTGAAATGGAATTATTAAAACTAAAGACCTGTGGACGTCAAAATTTATACATTTTGCTGAGGAAATAGCAGAATTAGAAAAGGACAAATATTCTCATTTTGTGTTCTCACGATATTCGGGTCTACTTATTTGTGCGAGCAAGCGTTTTCACATATGAATTTGATCAAATCAAAATTATGAGTCAAATTTGGAATTTTGTCTTAAGTTAAAAATGTCAATTGGCGAAAAGTCATTAATGCAGAGTCAATTATCCCATTACTTAGATTAAATATGATTTTTTATGTTTTTTTATTTTAAAAAGTGGTTCTTCAATTATTTTTAATTGCCAAAAAACCAAATATTGGGTCTTTAACTTAAAAGGTTGCAGACTTTTGTTCTAGTGTAAGGTTTTCTAAAGTTTGCTTTAAAACAGTGGACTGTAGGTAGGCCAGGAGCTTCCTATTTACTCCTAACTGTCTAGATAAATCTTGTGGTACTTTGTTGAAATTCCTTCCCACGTCATTAATATTGGAATAACGAAGATCTTGAAATCAAGCATTTTCCACATCTCGTTTACAAGAAAGTCATACTCCGAAAAGGACCTTATGAAAACTTTTTAAGTTGATCCTTTAATTAAATCATTTTTTTGTAATTCGACCACCATCATCAACCATACTTGGCAGACAAAAAAGGTCTGATGTGTCTAGGTGAGTTGCCGTGTTTTCTAGGTCTTTATTACGGCGTGCTTCCTCTCAGATACACTTCACCAAACTATCTGGGTGTCGTGCATTCGCATAAAGATACGCTCACTTAGTTGGATTACTCCATACAGTCTAAGGCCGAATTTCTGAGGCCTCTCCTTATTAGCTGCTAGCACATGGTTTTCTGTGAGTATTCCACAGATCATAACATCAATCTCATCATACTCTTTATACTCAAACTCCAAAACACCTATGTAGTAGTTTAGCAGCAGATAGCATACTCATTTATTGCTAGGAACAAATTCATTGCATTTAGAAAAGTCTTACATAACAACGCTGTCTTTCTACCTCTGAAGGATCCCATCTTAAGCATTACCTCACCAATTTGGTGCCTATTACTCCATGTAGCTATTACAAAGCTGATGAACCACACAGACATACAAATAAGCCTTTTTTCACATACACCCACATCGACAAAAGTGAGTTTCCATGAATGATAGGAAAAAATAAATTAAAATATCATATTTTCAAAATAATGTAAAAATTTGGAAACTAGGTCTCAATAAGGAATCTCGGAAGCAACTTTCCAATGTTTATCGGAAATATGTACAACCGACATTTATCTACGCTAGTGAGTTGTGGTCAATGGCCATTTTTCGCTCCTTGGAAGCAGTTTTGATTGGACAAAAAAGAAGATGGGGAAGGTAGCTACTCCGCCTAACAGTTCCCTCTATGAAGCATTAACAAATACTTTAAAACCTCCCTAGATACGAGTTAACCACAAGCGAAAAGAAACTAGAAGTCGTAAAAAGAGAAATGAGAAGGCTTGATATTGCTTGGAGTAAGCGAAATTCACTGGATCGACAGTGGTTTTTTTCGTTCTGATGATTTTCGTCATATATTATTCTGGTAACATTAATGCGAAGAGAAACGGAGTGACCTTCATTGCTTCAAAAAAATTGCACCTGCTATTGAAAGTAATAGAATATTTAATGATCGGATAATACTAATCCACGTCCGTGGACGACCATTGAATATTACGTCATGCAAATATATGCCCCAACACCAAGGATGACGAAATTGACCAATTTTATAATGAACTAGCGCGGCAGCTCGCTTCGCTCACTGTGACCTAGGTCCTGCGGACGACAGTCGTTCACACCTTCGGAGTTCATTCCCATTTCGCTCCTGCCGAGATCAGTTTTTTTCCTTAGTGAATTATATTTAACGAATTAAACTATTTTTATTTAAAAAAAAACTGATTGTTATATTAAAAATTATCAATTATCTTATTGTAATGCTTGTTGATATACAACATTGCTTGTACGACCGTCCTTTGTGTATATGAATAGGTTTTCTCGTTCACCTACTCTAGAACAACCCTCATATAACTGTCCATGTGCAAAACATTCACTTGCTAAAGATAAACTTACTACTTTAAGAGTTTGTCCTTGTGATTTGTTGATTGTCATTGCGAAACTCAATTTCAATGGAAATTGTAGTCTCTTAAATCTAAATGGTAATTCATCTGAAATTATTGGAATTCTTGGAATATAAACGTCTTCTCCTTTATTTCGCTTCGTTAATATCGTTGCTTCTATAATATTAAACATCAAATTTTTTACTACCAATCTTGTACCATTACATAACCTTGGAGATTCTAGATTTCGTAATAGAACAACTGGCGCTCCTAATTTTAATTTTAAATAATGATGAGGCATCCGTGACGGTTCTAAAGAATTTAGAAATTCCACAGGATATTCACATGCTGATTCTTGATCCATAATTACATCGACAGATTTATAAATACGTTCCAACCCGGATAATTTAATAAGTAAGTCTAAGTTAATATTTTGTACTTCATCATTTAGTGGTGCTAGTATAGCTCTTTCCCGAAGCCAGTCGAAACACGTGTAGTTTTCCTGTAGATCTGGATACACAAAAGTCAATAAATTTTCTTGGTTGTGTACATTTATACATAATTCTTCAGGAAGTTGTACTTTTAAATCTTCTGAATTTTTTTCGAATGCTCCATTCCCTACATTTAATAGTACCTTAGCGAAGGTATTCGTTTCTGACTTGTTTTGTGCACGAATATTTACATCTAAACTTACCTTTTTTACAAAAGACCACAAATACGATGATTTCAGACATGCATTTAATTCATCTACTGGTGTTACCTTTTGAATAATAAACAGTGTCTGTTAAAATCACCTGCTAATACTAATACCGACTTACCAAATAGTATATCAAAGTGTTTTATGTCGCGAAAAGTTTTATCAACTGCTTCAAATGCTCTTTTACTTACCATTGTACACTCATCCCATACTATTAGATTACAATCACGTATAATTGTCCCAGTAAGTGAATTTCCTTTAATGTTGCAAACTGGGTTTTACATATCTCTTGCTAGATTAAATTGAAAATTGAATGCGCTGTTCGACCACCATCTAAAAGCGTAGCCGCAATACTTGTAGATGCAACTGCTATAATTTTTTATGATTGCATCTCGCCTTTGCTAACAATAGATTTAACAAATATGTCTTACATGTACTTCCTGGTACATCTATAAAAAATATCTTACCATCATTTTCTTCAATATTTCTGTTTATTTCAGTATCGCTTCGTCTTGGTCTTAAATTGTGTGCCGAAAGGAAATGCCGCTGTGGACGTTGGATCGATCCTTTTGGTTATCATCCTTTGTCATGCAAGATGAGTGCGGGTCGTTTCCCCAGTCACTCCTGTCTTAACATGACATTAAAAAATTCCCTTGCCTCTGCTGGACACTATTGCATGTTAGAACCTGCTGGTCTTTCCCGAAACGATGGAAAACGCCCTGATGGGATGACGACTTTTCCATTCGCCAACAGACGAAACCTGATCTGGGACGCGACGTTTGTTGATACTTATTCCCCGTCTAATTTGGTTGCTTCTGCTTCAGACCCAGGACATGCTTCAAGGAAAAAGTACCAAAGAATTTCGGAGGAGTATCTTTTTGTTCCATTCGCGGTAGGAAACGTCAGGAATCCTTGGCCCCCAAGCAGACGAGTTGGTTCGTAAGATCGGCTCCATGATTCAAGCTGTGACCAAGGATCCGCGAGAAACTGGTTGGTTCCGAGAACGTATCTCGTTGGCTATTGTTAGGGGAAATAGCATGGCCATTCAGATGCCTTAATTTAATTTTTATTCATTTTATCAATTATGAATGATTTCAGTATAGATTCTTGATTGACGTTCCAATAAATTCGGTTCCCTTTCTTCTATTATTTGATTTAGTTCTTCTAAGTTATATTTTTCACATTCTAAATTATTCGCAGAATTTTGACTGTTAACGGTTAACGGTAAACCCGTAAAATTTAACTCTGAATTCAAATAGGCAGCCAGGAAGGACAAAGAAGACTACTGAAGGTTACGCTGCAAAAAATGTAAGATGACTATAATAGAGGGTTTAAAATTGGTAAAAGAGTAAGACAAGGATGCTTATTATCTCTTATCCTATTCAATATTTATGCAGAAGTGATCATGACTAAATTGGATACTGTATCAAATAACGGGATTAAATTTGGAGGCAGGAATATCAATAATTTGCGCTATGCTGACGATACAACCTTACTGGCTGAAACAGAGGATGGCCTCAAGGAGTTGATTCTTAGATTCAAAGAAGAGAGCGCCGTCTTTGGTTTATTGCTAAATATCAAGAAGACCAATAATATGACGACTGATAATATTGGAATAATGGAACTAAAATTGGGAATGAGAAAATAGAGTTGCGATAATGTTGTCTTTCTGGAATGTCTAATCAATCGGAATAGTGACGGAGGCTTGGAAATCAAGAGGCGAATTGCCATGGGAACGCCTTCCAAAGAATGAATAGAATTTGGAAAAGCAAAGATATTTGCTTTAGGACCAAATGCAGACTGGTTAATGCAATCGTGTTCCCGGTTTTTCTATACGGCGCAGAATCATGGATATTGAAAAAAACGAATAGACGAAAAATTGATGTTTTTGAACTGTGGTGCTGTGGTTCGTTACTAAGAATCCCTTGGACTTCCAAAATAACAAACACCGATGTACTCAAACGGATGGAGACGGACATTTCGCTAAAAGGAAGAATCTTAAAACACAGATTGGCGTTTTTTGGGCATGTTGTTCGCTCTGACTCCTTGGAAATAACCATTACGCTGAGCAATATTACTGGGCAAAGAAGACCTGGTCGACCGAGAACTTGGTGGCTATCCACGGTGGAAGATGTCACGGGAATACCTTTATCAAAACCACTCAAAATCGCGACGGATCTAAGAGAGTTGAGGAAAGTTGTTCATAAGATCTCCAAAGGTCGGACACGACTTAATTGGATAACATAACATAACAGTTTTTGGAAAGATTCTCACTACAAGTTGAATTAGGAACATTAATAAACTACTCCTCTGTTTTAAAGATTTTGGTTTGAAGTAGTAATGAAGGACTCTGATTGATTCCATGCAGTTTGGGGACTTTTGTTGACTTCAACATTTCCAGGTTATCTGTTGAAAGTTTCAGTATTCGAATTCTGAGACGAAGAAAGGCCTTGCCTCTGTTGTCGCAGATTAATGCTAGTTTGTGGTTTTGAGGATATTAGAATTCAATACATTCTGCGGTATTTTTTAACAACCCAAACTCTCTGACGTCAAACGTTAATGCTAGTTTGTGGTTTTGAGGATATTAGAATTCAATACATTCTGCGGTATTTTTTAACAACCCAAACTCTCTGACGTCAAACGTTTGACAAACTCAAAGAAGGTCCACGTATTAATCCGTTCGTGATGTACTCTATTCTTTTCACTTAATTATCGAATTGTGCTAATTTTCAACTTTTTTTAGAACAGTGACTTTTTGTGATTTGGCTTATTTAGTTTGTAGTTATTAGAAAAAGATAATTCAGTTTCATAACCATAACTGTTGGTTTTGTGGATAATTTTCTAAATAGTGATGAGGTTAGATATTTTAATGACATTAATGCAGAAATTTGTCAGATTTTATAAGTTAATGTGAATTGGTTAAAGTTTAATGTAGGTACAATATTTTCTTATTGACTATGGTTGATAGGATTTTTGGTTTTTTGTTATAAAAATGTCAAATTGATTATCCTTTAGTTTATCGATTACATTTTTGAGAATTTGAGTATGAAAATTTTATGCATAAATTATTTCACGCAATGACGTATCCAATTTTAATAAATTTGAATTTATCGTTAGGATATAATAAATTCGAATGTTTTCCTCATCAGAAGGAAGCGATCAGTGTTTTCTACAAATCGGGGATATCGTTAGCTTACATCTTCAAAGCGACGACAACGGTTTCTTATCTACTTTGGGGTAAACATCCTTTAAGCTATAACTCATTTAATTACTATTATCTACCAACTTGCGTAATTTAACAATTTCGTAGACTTGCTGATGATCGATGCATGGTAAATCCTTCGGCTGGGAATCCATCTTGTCCACCAAACAAATTTAGAGGTATGTGATTGCTTTAATTTTAGATTGTCATTTCAAGATTTTACCAATGAATAAGTATTCCGCCAAAAAACAGTTTAATATGGCATGTAAAAGTCAAAATATAGACGGAAACAGTCAACATTTTCTGAAAAAACTCGACGTAAGTATATTCTCAATTTCAGGATGCTGCCAAACTTGAGAGTAAACATAACGAGATTATCAACGAAAAATTACAAGGGACGGTCGTTCAATATGGAAATGTGATACAGGTTACCCTATATTTACCTAAATATCAGTTTCTTCACATTAAAAGCAACAAATTTATATCCTGCAGCAAGCGAGTTCAAGCATCCCTTGAAAAAAAGGCATTATCAGTCTATCTCAGTCGCCAATCTAAGGATGAGTCTTGGTTCGTGTTGCTCCCTCATTACAAACTACGAGCAAATGGGGATAATGTATTAAAACCTTAAAATTATTTTTAGGTTATTATCGGAGATAATCTGATACTAAAACCAGTTGGACTTAATATTTATCTCCACGTGAGTAATCTAGAACTCAATGATCATCCTGGTTGTAAGGAAGTAACTGGAAAATTAATTTTACAGGTAAATTGTCTACAACAAATAACTCCATGGAAAATTCTACTTTTTTTAAAATATTCAGAAAACTCAGAAGAGTTCATTAAAGGGGTCATCTTATCTGTTAATTAATACAGGGAGATGTTGTACGTCTGTTCCATGCTGAACAAGAAAAGTACCTCACCAGTGATCGATATAAGAAAAAGCAGTACGTGTTTTTAAGAACAACTTGGCGTCTGTCGGCAACGACTGCTACAAGTTCTCAAGCTTTGTGGGAAATTGAAGTATACAATTTTATATTAATAGATCGTCAAAAATGACCCATGTCGGGGTAGTCCTGGTCAGTGGAATAGTTTTTATAGATTCAAACATCTTGCTTCTGGACATTATCTTGCTGTTGAAGTTGATAATTCGCTTTCATTTGACAATAAAAGTGATGATAATTATGCTATTTCTTACACTCTTGTTTGTGTCCCCCATGGAAATGAATTTTCAACTTTATTTGAGCTGGATCCAACTTCACCAAGTCGAAGAAGTTTTCTTGTTCAACGGTAAACCTAATGATTACTTGCAGAGATTCATACATCAGACTTTTTCACACGGCCACAAAAACATGGATTAGAAGCACTTCGATTCCAATAGATAAAGACCAGGAAAGGCCAATTATGAATAAGGTTTCCTTAAGTGATGAAATCTCAGGTTTCCTGTATTCATCAGAAAGACGACAAGGAAGCATTCGCCTTCTTGGTCGTATCCAAACAGGAGGTCAGAGATTTAGATTTTGCGAATGACACTTGCCAGCATCTCGAAAATATTTCTAAAAAGATGAGAATTAGTCTATTGACTCCAAAGGAACAAAAGTCACATTTTGTCTCATTTTAGAATGACTGAGAATATTCTGAAAGAATTAATATTTTTTATTGGACATTTGGAAGACCAATCTCATAATTTGGACGCTGTAGAGATTCACCCTTCCAGAGTCAAATGTGACAGAGACAGACAAAAGTTAATCCGTGAACAAAATTGTCTTACATGGGTTTTAACGTAAAATATTACGATAGGTCATTGGGATCATGCAGTCCCCGTTTGGAGGAAAAACTCCTCATACTGACTACCTAAAAGACAACAGGTGTCACTACTACATAACAATCTGTCAGCTTTGTTACCGACTAATAAACTTAGCCCAACATAATTATAGGAAAAATCAGGTATTTATATTTAATCTATTCAGGAATGGATTGCCATGAACATTGGGTTTATGCAATCTCAAATCGGTCACGGCGTGTTTGCTGAGGACACAATCACTTTACTATTACACAATAACGTAAAACTATTAAAAAATTTAATAAAAACACAAGAAGTTAACACATTCATTGACTTGGCTCGATCAAATAAATCATACAAGTCGTTGATTAATAAATAAATTAGATTTTTGGATTATTTATCAGCACTTTGTATATCAAATAATACAGCGGTCCCTGAAACTCAAGAATTGATATGCAAATGTCTGTTTAATCAGGATTGTAGCGATGTTCTGATAAAGACAATGTATTAGATTTATATATTTGAGAATCTCTAAAAATAACGAAAAGTTTTCTGGTCAAAATATGATCAAATTTTATGCGGAAAGCGTAGATGACGAATGCAATGAAGATGTTTACATTATTATAGATAAAAAACATAAAATTCTGAGACAAGTCCAAAAAAGTGCAAACAGTGGGAACAATGATGACATAAATATTATCGAATACTATCAGTTTACAAGCAATAATATTTAGGCATCAAATCGACCTTTACTCGTACATGTGTTTTGATCGTCAATATATAGCAATAAATCACCTTTCCGAGGAACTCACAATGGGAATACTAATTGAGTAATGTTAATTAGTAATTTAAGGTGTATTAACGATCCATTACTGTCTTACAATTTACGATCATCATTTTGCAGATTGTTACTTCATCTCCATATAATCAGAGACCCACAAGAACTCGCAATGCCAGTAAAATATACACGGATTTGGTGTACAAAGGCTAATATGAATTACTTTAAGTATTGTGAGTGTATTCATATATAGAAACAGCATGAATTCTCAATACTCAAATGAAAACTTTTCTAATCTTTGTGAATTCATCAAACAGTTTATCATTGATATGCGCAATTCTGAGAATCAGTTTATAAATGAAAGCAAAAATGAGTTTATTTACGAGGTTTGATTAATGTCATGTTAGATTATTAATATTACAAAACATATGGTTTATTTTGGATTTTTTAATTCTCTAACGCTCAACGAAATGGCGAAATCATTGCTAATAATAATAAACATGGAGGCTGAGAGAAACGTAAAGACAAACATAAAAGTCTTCAGTAAATTAATATTTTCCATTTCCTAGAATATATGAAGAGTAAAAAGGACAGACAATATTCGTGGTATGAAGATAACAGAAGTATACTAAAGAAATCAAACCAAGAAAGAATTTTTGATATCAAAACAAGAATCATCGAAATATTACAAGTAAATATTGATGTTACAGACTAATGAATTATTTTAGTTTATAATCAGCACTCATTTGAACATTTCCATTTCACAGATTTTATCTTTCTTTTACGACTTGATAGACAAAAATATAGAAATACCAGACATTCTCACAAAGAGGATTGAAGAATTATATTTGAATGAGTAATATTTATACAAATTTTAGGGAGAAAACCGTAAATAGTCAGTTTTATGTTGAAAACAGTAAATTATTTTTGCAAGTTGTGATTAGTCTTCTCATGGATGATAATTCTGATCTTGTCTCATGGGCACTTGAGCTACTTTTCAGAATTTTCTCTATATTCAACGACACTGTATCCGCTTTAAAAGAGGTTTCATGTTCTGATTTAGTCATAGGTCCAGTTATTGACCACACAGGAAGACACTAACAATTATTATCAAATAAAAAGAGATCTCTGTCGTCTTAGAATATTAGTCGACAAATCTGAATTGTGGATATACAAGAAACAACGGAAAAGGCCCAAATCCCCTGAATGCTGTAAAGAGGTCAATATATGTCTGATTATTAGATAATATTAATTGATGAAAACTTTAAAGAACAAGGAGAACGACTAACAAGCGGAAAAGATAATTTTATACACTCAGACAACGTTTAATATTAAAATATTACCTTTAAGAGTTTACTAGCGATTTCTGACATCGAAGACTTTTCCATTGATAAAGTCTCCCAAGAAAATTATGCTTTGGTCCTCGAAGTTCACTTATAAATAACTTGAGATTTTGGAAAGATTGGGGTCATTTTGTGTCTCAATATCTGAAAATACAAAAAATATAATTAATTATGAAAATCAAAAACTATTAAAAAACTTGAACGCGCACAAAATAATAACTGACCTTCTAAAAATTTCTTATGAAAAGGTTATTTACTTTGATCACATTAGCAGGAAGACTTATTAATGGAAGATATTATGACTTCCGCACATGTGGCTCTTCAAAATTTTTGTCGAAATAATAAAATGAATCAGGAAATACTTTACAAAGAAATTGAGTCAATATTAGAATTTAATGTATAATCGTTTAATTATTTCAGATTGACGGAATTATTACGGCTACAGCGATTGTAAAAGATAATATAAAATTATGCGAAGATATTTCTCCATCAATTGTTAAAAAAGTTATTTCAAAAATTGATCTCTCAAATTATAATCATGAATATTTAGTCTTTCTCCAAAAAATAATTTTCGCTGATAACGAATCAATATCACGAAATCAGGAGTATATTCTAAAAGAAGTATCGTTTTGGTTATTTTGTAGTTACTAAACAATGACGTATATTTGTTACTCAATGAGAAGGAAATACATGAAAACCTTGATAAACTCGTGTCAGAAGTGTCTTCCACAACAAACCAACGAATTTTACCCAAAAAACTGAAATATCACATTGAAATGATAAACTTATTAACAATGATAACAGAAGGAAAAAACGTGTTTACAGAATTAAAATGCCAATCTCTTATTACGACTGATGATATAAAAATAGTTTTAAATACTAAAAACAATATTCCTGAACTGAAACTATCATATTGCTTTTTTATGCTTCACTGTTATATCGACACTGAAGTTGAGGCCAAGGAATTTTACCAGAATTCAACAGTTTGGGACATTTTTGAAATTTTAGTTGATGATATTGAACAGGTATTACATAATTAAGCATTAAAGTATGTTGAGGATTGTGAAAGTAGTCAAACAATTTGTAAGGAAGAGGTTGATTACATATCAACATTGATGCTAGAAATATTCACATCATTTTTTTCTTGCAGTTTTCTTCATTTTAGTGGAGCCTTACAAGTATTAAAATATTATTTAGGTTAGGTAAGACAATCATTTTGCCAGAAATTGGTCAACGCAATAATATCTATTTATGAATGCAAAAAAGTGGACCCGAAAATGATGAATTCTTCAATAGCATGTCTCAAGTCAATTTGGGATCTTTGTTACCATTTTTTCAGCATTTCTAGATGTTGTTCGGCACATTGTTCTAATTCCAGAAATTGAGACGAAAATCTCTTCAATTTTCAATACAAAGTATTTGATGAGCAAATCATCAATAATGTGGAAAACAAATCACAAAAACGCTATGAAAGCAAAAAAATCAACAATTGAACCAGGAATTGGGGATATATTTAATGTAAATTTGCGGAATGATTTAGATTACTGTCGATAAAATGACGAAAAATTTCGAGGAATATTCTAAAATTGAAAAATCGGCTTTGATTGATATTTTCTATAATCCAGAATTATGTGTTCCAAACATGTCCCCGTTGTATAATTTTTACAGTAATGGAAAACTTATTTCCATGTAAAATTATCAATTAATTTATAGACTGATTAATCACATATCAAACAAAGCAAAGGAAAACAAAGACGTAGATTTGATTTGCAAAGTTTTGGATGTTTTTGTTTCAATGATATATTCAAACAATAATGATTACTCACAAGTAAACTGTATTTTATAAGTTAGCAAAATTGGCTCAGAAATAAACTGATAACTCGTTATTTTGAGAATACAAATCTTTCAATGCTTGATAATGACAATCTTCTACCAAAAAGTCGAGGTCTTTACCAAATCCAAGTAAGGCGTACAAAGTAATATTAGTCACATTTGAACGAAAAGGGGATTTCTATGCTTTTCGTGGAATTGATTGTACACAGTTCTTCTAATAAACTATTTTCTAAGGCTATTGAATTGGGTATTGCAATTTTAGAGGGGGGAAACAGTGACGTTCAGGTATTTGTTTAAATGGTAAATCTAGAAAACATTGTATAAAAATATAGTTGAAAGTAAACATTCAGACATTTTCTTTCAAAATATTAAAAAATACATGGAAAAATCCCGCAAATCAGCCGCTCATATTTGCATAAAACCACCGATAGATGAACTCACGGAATTAAGTCTAAACTAATAATCATATTATAGAAAAAAGAAACAGCAGTGAATGTCACAAACTTGACAATTTACTCAAATCGTTAAATATTATAAAAAATAAGAGATCAACGTTTTATTATATTTTTAAATATTAGAAATGAACCGTCTCTTCTTGATGGGCAACACAAGGAGTCATTGGAGATTATAGTCCCCATATTACGGTTTCTACAACTTTTATGTGAGAACCACAACAGTGAAATGCAAGTTGAAGGTATTTAAACTTTTAGAACATGCTGAGAGTTCAAAATAATAAAACCTCTTATAATTTTATTGTGGAGACGTTGATGTTCCTTGAAACAATGTTTGGAGGTATGACTGGTGGACTGGGTTTATTGGGAATATATATTAATGAAAATAACATCGACATAATAAATCAGACAATGATCACTTTGACAGAGTTTTGCCAGGGACCTTGTCATGAAAACCAGGTTATCGTTAAAATTATATCATAGATTGCAATCGTGTCCCATGAGTGTAATGGAATCGACATTATTAGTGCTTTATTGATAAACGATATACTTCCTTTGGCTGTGTCTCATCCAGATCTTGTTTATAAGCTAAAGGTTAATTATAAATTATGATTTGTAGGATACTGCCTCTAAATTGTTGTTGGCTATAATGGAAAGCAGATCTGATTTTGAGATTTCCGAGAGAATTAATAATTCTATTAATCCTAAACAATTGGTTTTAAGTTTACATATTTCAGCTTGACGTTGCTAGAAATGCCTACTATCACGGAGAAAATGAAATAAACTGCATATCCCCCATCTCAGTAGGTCACAATGTTTACATTTTGGCTTATCAAGTAAATAATAAGATAATTAAGCTTTCTCGTCACAACAAAGAAATTGAACATTTGATAGAAAGAGACATTCAAAATGATCCTGCTATCCAGTATTATTACTCAAGGACTTCTCAGATTGAAGTTTTTGGACTTTTATATTAAAGATTGTGAGAAGCGATCGAACAATCGAAACGTACGTCTTTCCAATCCCAAACCTTTCCAAATATTTGACTAAGGAAACCAAAATGAGGGTATTTTTGGAGACTGAAAAAGACGACAAACATGGGAAAGTATCTAACTTTTTCAATCAAACTGATAACATGTATAAGGAAATGCTGTGGCAAAAGAAATTACGATGTAAGTTTATGTATATTATTAGATAACCACCTCCTGTTTTATATAAGCAAAAATGAAACTTATTTGAACAAAATGGCCTTTCTATTGGCAATATTCATCAATCTGGTAGTTGCCTTTTGTTACCCCTTTGATGGAAATTCAGAATGTTAGCTGTTATGTAATTTTTAGCTTTATTTTACAAATATTCAAATTTTGTTAGCATCATATTTCTGATTTCTATTGTTAGTCTTGCTTGGTTCAATAAGTTTTCGTATTTAACGGGAATATTTTTCTGTGTGATTATAAAATTAAACTTTCTTCTTGGAATGAAAGCAGTAATCATATTTCTGGGATTAACAAATGTAATTAAGATTATTCTAATTTTTAGTTTCTTGTTAAATTAGTTCATTTGATAGCAATATTTGGAAATTTAGGAACCTTTAGTTTCGAGGTAATTTTTAAAAACAAAATTATCACATATAATGGAATTTACTTGTTTCTGTGTCTCATTGGCCTATTTTACCACGAGTTAATTTACAGTCTTCTTGTATTATGGATTATTACATTTAGCTTCTTGATGTGGTCTCAAGGGAAGAGACACTTTACAACGTCATCAGATCAGTTACTCGAAATGGCCGATCAATCATTCTTACTGGAGTATTGGCTGTGATTTTGATTTATCTTTTCTCGATTGTTGGATTCCTCTTATTTAGGGATGATTTCCTTTTGGATGTTCAGATTGCTAATAAATTTACAGGTTTTAACTTTTTTAATTCAGATAATACCATGGATTTGAATGAAATAACTACAACGGAAGTTACTGAAAAAGGATGCACTACATTACTGATGTGTCTTCTCACAACACTGAATAACGGATTCCGGAGTGGAGGTGGAATCGGTGATATCCTTAGAACTCCTAGTACTGAGGTATGCTATATCTTAATTATTCAAGGAACTCTCATTTGTGCCTAGAATTGTCTATGATTTACTTTTCTTTTTTATTATTATAGTAATCATCCTTAATCTGATCTTTGGTGTGATTATTGATACATTCGCCGATCTAAGATCAGAAAATCAACAAAAAGAAGATATTTTACGGAATACGTGTTTTATATGCGGTTTACAATACATTTATTAAAGGGCTACATCGGGTAGCATTTGATAACAAAAAGATCACTTTTGAGCAGCATATAAACTCTATTCACAACATGTGGCATTATTTATACTTTATTGTGCTAATAAAAACTAAAGATTCGACTGAATTTACAGGTCCTGAAAGTTATGTTCACATGATGATTGAAGTGAACATTTAACTAACTCATAGAGTCGAAAATTGGATTGGTTTCCAAGAATGCAAACGGTCTCGTTGGACAACGACAGTGAGGACGAAGAAGAGAATATCATACTAAGGAAAGAACTTGATAAAATAAATGATAATATTTCAGTTTTATAGTTGTTCTAATTTTGCAGAAAATAAATTGCCATATTGAAGAAATAAAAGCGCATTTATCTCTATCCTACAATGGTTTAAATGGCAATAACTTTATTACAGATTAATATGCGTGTATAATAAATATCAACTAACATTTCATTTCTCTTGGAAAATTCCTTTTGTTAAATTATTTATATTTTGTTTAGACGATGCTATATGCTGGAATTCTTTCAAAGATTTTCTAGTGTCATCTAGCCAACATCGCCGTGCCTGTTTTTTGTCGGGAGCGTCTTCCAAGAGCGGTGCCTGGCTCAACGCCATTCCCAATGGAGATCAGGGTACCTTCCTGGATGATGAATGCGTCCGTATTGGGATCTCATTGCGACTGTGATTAAAAGTCTGTGTTCCACATCCTTGCCGATGCGGAGACCATATCGACTGTTTTGGCTTACACCTTCTCTTCTGTAGGAAAAGTGCATGCATATT
Source organism: Dicyema japonicum (assembly GCA_011109175.1). NCBI lineage: Eukaryota > Metazoa > Dicyemida > Rhombozoa > Dicyemidae > Dicyema > Dicyema japonicum. The sequence continues at coordinate 1,397,479 of RDEW01000002.1, forward strand.
TCCCAGACACACGAAATCGTTAGGCGAGTTTTGACGCCTCCGGACAGCCCTCCATGCTCGAACCGGTCGGTCTTCACAGGCGGGAAGGGAAACGACCAGATGAGATCACAATCTTCCCTTTTGAAGCCGGGAAACCTCTTGACTAGGACGTTACCTGCACCGACACATTTTCCTCTTGCAACCTCTACTCCAGAGTGGTTCTGAAGCCTGTTCTGTCGCTGAGAAGGCAGAGAAGATGAAACGGGAAAAGTATGCGGTCCTACCCAAGGATTTTTTGTTTGTTTCACTCATCATTGAGATATTTGGTTCCCTTGTGCCTGCGACGCTGGAATTCTTGAGTCATCTAGGGAATCGGACAGCTACACGAACAGGAGACCCTCGTGAGCGCTGCTGGTTATTTGAGCGAATCTCGCTCGTTATCCTGAGAGGGAATAGCCACGCAGTCAGGACAGCCGCTATATAACCGTTTACTCTTTTCTGTAATAAATTGTTTAAATTTTGTTTACTAAATAAACAAAATTTGACAAATTATGTTATTCAATTTATTTATGAAATACACAAAAAAGTAAAAATTAGATAATCCATAAAAACGAGTTAAGCACTTCATGGAAGTTTCTGAATTTTTGATCGAAGAGAGTATATATATAGTTTCCACAAGTCTGATTCTCTCAAATCTCTAGAGGATCTTATCAGATAGACGATTGAAGAAATCATCAATCTGATATTGAGGACTGTCCTAGGAAAGCTCTTGATAAGGTTTGGGGAATAAGCTGGTCCCAAGGAAAGCTCCTGATAATAATTATTATTATTGAAAAGCACTCCCGAGAAAACATAAAATTATTTAAGTTTCTCTTGTGCCGTATTCCTAATCATCATCTCCGTCACCCTCGACCATGATCCTCAGTTGCGCGCTAGTTCCCTTATGTAATCCAGGTCGTCCGCCGAAGTTGGTCTCATATCAACCGGCGATAGGTCTTAGTTCAAGATAGTCCTTTCGTATTACTATAGTTCTTTTCGTTTTGTCTGGGTTTACAACCAGGAACCAGACTTCCAAATCTTGAAAAATCCTTCCAACACGTTAGTGAACATTCTTTTCCCGGAGAGGTCTTAGTCTCCAGGTATATTTGAATCGGATTGCCTGGATACGCCTTGTCTGTTTTGCACCTCTTATCTTCGCGATGACTCGGTCTCCCAATTCGAGAATGCAACTTTCCTTGGCTCTCCTCTAAACAGCAATAAGTTGTCAGCTCTCTCGGAAAAAATACATCAATCCACCAATTCACATCAAATTTACATTTCGAGGACTCCTAATTCACTTTATATTTTTGAGGAATTTTCACCTATGTTTATCTATCGAATAGATGACTCTTTTCTCTTCTAATGACTTTATTCTTCCTTAGGATATTGCACTTTTGAGAGCCATTGAAAGAAGATGAGGAATCCCGTTGAAGAAACGCTCGGCAATTCTAAGATAAAACTGGATGTATTAATTGCAAACTGCTTCTTCGCGATGGAAAAATCGGAACATGCTCACATCTACAACTCGCCATTTTGACTGTCCTATCTTTGACATATGCTTCAAGTTGTTTCACATACCAGATACAACGCAAAATTAACTGATCGGAGGCAGAATTTTATGCATAACTTGGGATGTTTGGACACGACTGGGTGTTTGATTCCCGAAGAACGACAGGTTTTTAAACTCAAAAAACTCATAAGAGTTAAAAAATGTGCAAGATTTACATCATCTAGTCAATTCACAAAAAGAGATAGGAATACGATGGTCCAGCCAATTCACAAAAAGAGATAGGAATACGATGGTATTTATATTACATATCAGTTTAAGGATCGAATAAAAAAGTACTAAGTAGTAGGACACTTTTCGAGAATAATTGTAGAGTAAAAAAATTATATAAATATATAACTGAAGATCTATATCATTGAAAAAAACATCATCTATAAAGATCTATATCAAAAAAACAATATATTAAGAATTTTGGTTGAAGTGGTGACGTGCTTCTGTTTTTCTTCTCTAGAAAAATTCATGTCTTTATCATATATCGTAATCTCTCTGAACACTCACTCATGGATTTTTGTAATTCATCAAATCTTTATCTATGCAAAAAAACAATATATTAAGAATTTTGGTTGAAGTGGTGACGTGCTTCTGTTTTTCTTCTCTAGAAAAATTCATGTCTTTATCATATATCGTAATCTCTCTGAACACTCACTCATGGATTTTTGTAATTCATCAAATCTCTATCTATGCAATACCACTTTTAAACACCCAGCAAAACATAGAACTACCTGGGTTGGCATGAGAAGGTCCAAAGACAAACATACGTGCACATTCAACCAAATAAACTACATTATTTGCCCTATCTCCTTGAAAAGACTTCTGTCTGACTCTAGGAGTTATGGAGGAACCACTACTGACAGTGACCATAAGCTAACGGTGGCCAGATTAAATCTCAAACGATACTACGTAATTGAGGCAGTCGAGAGGGAAAGCTCACCTCTAAATAGACGTTTGGTTGTGGAAATGTTGACTTTTGACACTTGGCAAAAGAGATACAAACAAGATGTCTCTAAACGTTCACGTGGAGTTGAACCCAGAGGCACCCCCTCGACTGACCTCGGGAAGATCTTGGATATTCTAAAACTGTCGGCGATAGAGACTGTTGGATACCAGGAAAAAGATCAAAATAGACGAATAATTCATGACCCCTTAATTCGAGAATTGTCTGAGCAGCAGAAAGAAATACGTTCGAAGCTGGGAAGTTCAAACTCGAATAAATGTGCATTAAGGAGAAAACGCAATCAAATATCGCATCTGATTAGAAGACGGTCAAATATTCTTTGGCACAAATATTTGGACGATAAAGCAACTGAAATCGAAAACTGTCAGTATGGAAGGTGAATGTTCTCTGCTGTTAGAGTACTTACACGAGGAACTGCAAAGAAACCACTGAAACTCTGTGACGACGAAGGACAATATCTTCAAAACCCTGAGGATTTAAAAAAACTGATTATACACGAGTCGAACGAGCAGAATCAAGGAACGATGAGTGTTGGAGACATACCAAAAAACTCGACTCACTGCTAGGTGATGCTGAGGATATTTGTCAGAGTGGAACAGATTACGCCATGTAACAGAATAATGGAAGAATATTTCTACTACGCCGGAATTCGCGGATTTCGAGGCAGACTAAGAAACACACTTCCAACCTGCTTAAAAGATGACTACGAACAAAATAGTCGTAAATTGACAGCGGACGGTCTGGAAAATATTCGAATGAGTGCAAGGAACTAGATGGCGTGGGCGAGGATGGCGAGGAGGATGGCTGCAAAACATGGCTCAAGCGAACCCGAACCCTTTTTAAACCCCTTTTAGGCGCACGCAAAACAAATCTTAACTAACTAATATATTAAGTAATCAATGAAAAACTACATTCATTATCTGACTCTATTTACAATTTAGAATTTTATAAAAGATATTACTTTAATAACTCAACACCATAAGATTAATGAAACATTATGTAATCAAAAAAAACTAAAATTTGGTGAATTGATTTACATTTGGGTTATATAACCACAAATTGGCTCATATGAGATTATGGCATCGACTGAAGATCTACAATTAATATTAAAATTTGTTTTAGCACCTGTTCCTTTAATAAATTTAGTCCATTTTCTATTCACGATCTGTTAATGATATACTGAGGTTATTGCAATAACTCATAAATTGGTATTCATTAGAGCTATAAGAGTAAAATTGTAGTACATTTGAGAGTAAGGATTGAATAAAGAAGTACTAAATTTATAAGACACATAAATATATAACTGAAAATCATTTCTATATCAATGAAATACTAAATACATATTCTATATGAAGTAATTTAAAAAAACAAAATAAATAGAGATATTTTTTTAACACAACACCAATTGATAATGACACATTATGCATCAATGAAAAACTACAATCGTTATCTGACTCTATTTACAATTTAGACTTTATTAGATAAAATACCTAAATTAAGTGACCCCATGAGCTTATATAGATCAAATTATGAAGTATCAACGTAATTAAAAATTTGGTGAATTG